>OU343047.1:34677308-34704808 GCA_910593695.2 Ocypus olens
CCTCGAGGGTTAGAGCTATGGAAAAAGCGTTCAAACATAAAATGTCGAAAAGAGTCCGTTCTACAAAACTCTATGAAAATTTGTTGCTTCTGGAAGCGTCCAAAATGTCACTTTTTAGAAAAACGCCTGAGGGGTTGCAACCGAAATGTTGAAGTTTTGTGCTCCCCCAAAATGCATTGGGAATTTTTTGAGCCGCATCCGAATCTTCCAGCTCATACATCCAGGGAGATAGATTTGGCACAATCCTCTGCATCCTCAACTATCGATTTTCAAAAAATCGCCCTGGGGTCCTAGGGTGACTTGGAGCTTTGATTCCTGGACGGGCCCCGGGAGCCCATCCAAAAAATAAAAATAAAAAAATGAGAGGGTGGCAAACCCTAATGCGAAGAGTTGAATGTAGGGGTTGAAATTTTGGGGATCGTATTTTTTTTTCGATTTTTCGTGAAAATTTCAACATCCTATATACACCCGTTCTCGAGATATAGTATTTCGAGGCTTACGCTTACTTGGTAGTAAAATTATCAAACAATAAGACCATGTTTTGGCTTTACATTCAATAATGTGCAATAATTTACTAATTACATTTTGTAAATAATCATTTTTATACGTTTGTTGTATACACTAATATTCCAATGAAAATAATACTGTTACACATTAATCTCAAAAACCCATAAAATATGTTTATTTACATTATACTCTCATAAATCAATTAACACTTGCGTAAATGGTGAGCGTAATCGGATATGCGGCCGAGGAGAGAGATGTACCCGTAGCGAAAGAGTGACAGAAAAATAAGTGTTCGGCTCGTTACAGCAAGAAAATGTAAAATAATACGGAACGATTACCCAAATTGTGGGTAAACTACCGCATATGTTTTTTATGAATTGAACTCTATATTATTAACGAAAGTCCATGCCACTTGTTTTATTTTTTTAAATTAAATAAAACCTAAATCTAAATTTCTAAAAGTTCATGACTCAAAATGAGTTAGAAAATTTGCACAGGAGTCACTTGACTCCTCGACTCATTTCACTCATGAGTTACCCATCTCTGGTACCTACGTATATGTATAAATGTGGATGAATAGTAATATACTTTTAGTAGCCTATTTTAATATCACGATTTAAACGTCATACATAGTAAAACTAATTAATATCTAACTTACCTTCCCAAATTCAGTCAAATTATGAAAGGGTTTGGCGATATCTACGTAAGAGTTGTCTGCCCTGTAAATAAATAAAACGTATATGTTAATTGTATCAGAACAATTATGGTTATGAATTGCAGATATTGAAAGGACATGTCCGTAGGGGTTTGGGTTATGCCTAAACCGAGGCGAATGATCAGGTACCAATAAAAGGTTCACGGGAACAACAACTAATTAACCTGAAGGGTGAGTTATATCAATACAATTATGAAGCTGCTAACAAACAACGTACACCTTGTCATTATAACCACATTCATCTGTTAACCATAACCCTTGCACTATGTTTACAATAGCGTAATAGAGATAGTTGGCAGTATTGTAATGCATTCATGTTTGGAGGTTGGTTGACCACTCAATTAGTTAAAAACAATTTTTTTAAATTTATATAATATATTTATTTGCAATCTACAAAAAAAGTCTTGCAATGACTATAATTAAATAAATAACCTATTGAAACTACTTTTCTGGCTAATTCCACGCCGAATGTTGAATTGTACAGAAAATTGCATGTAGTAAATAACTAGTTTTCCTAGCTAAAGTTGATATATGTATGCGCCGTAGTCCATGTGCAGCCCATCAATATGAAGCAAGGTAGCTGGTGACGGACGACGGCTTCGCTGCGCTGTGCTCTCGTTCGTGTATAGCACATCGATATGAAGCAAGGTAGCTGGTGACGGGCAACAGACGACGGCTCCGGTGTGCTGCGCCGTCGTCCGTAAGTAGCCTGTAACACCGCTCCTTGGCCGCCTACTGACTGCTATACCGTCACACTGGAGTTGCATTGAACACCAACGTAATAAATTCGATATTATAATAATGATTTAAGCAAAGTAACTGGTGATAATGGATGGCTCCGCTGCGCTGCGCCGTCCATCACCACCAGTTCCTTCTGATTATTTAATCAAAACATAATTTATGCAATGATTATTTAATTTGAAAAGCGGCCGAAAATCCGCGCCAACGTTGAATGATGAACTTGGGTAAACTCTGTCAATGTCAAGTTTATTTGACACGGCATGCACTCTTAACCAAAATTGAATTGTAAATGTGATGCAACATGCAAGAAAAAGAGTAAATTATTCATAAATTGGAGATTGAAGAGATAGTCAAAAACTCTGTTAATAGTTGAAGATAAGAAAAAAATGTTACCATAAGTTTTGAAGACATCATCTATGATATTCTTCATAATCCTGCTGCCTCCTTCTTTCGTTTTTTTCTAAACGTTTCTAAGCCTTCGTTCACTAAACGTTCTATATTCCTCCTATGATTAAGTTTCGATGGTCTTATTTGATTTTGACTTTAAGTCGATTTTTTTATTGCAATTTTAGTCCCGATCTTACTTGACGGTATTTAAAATTACGTGGATTCTAACTGCAAGGCCTTTGGATATGCTCTATGCTCAGAAAAAGCCAGAGCCTACAATGCTGGATTATGTTTATGAGAGTTGTTATTGTAAAAGTTTTGAATGCGCTTACCCTTTACTTAATTACTTGTCGAAATGTATTTTGACACGCTTTGCTCCGTATGATATTTTTCAAGAATACAAAGGCAATAATAATGACGGCAGTTTCAGGGAACTCTGTCAAAATGTTGTTTTAAATATCAATCATAAAAACCATGTCGATTTTAGAATTTTGACGCAATTCAGAATTTACTACCAACCTTCACTTGACGTCGCTAACCCCGAATCTGACATATGTCAATTCGGACGTAGGTACATTCAATGCATTTCGAAACCAACTTTCCTAATTTGTCATCTTGAAAACATGAATATTAACGGAAAGAGGCCCATTCTTCATTGATTTTGATCGTTTATCAACGTTCAGAATGATTTGCAGAATCTTTTAGAGATAACCCAAATATAGCAGACACGATCGAGACCGAACTGAAACGCTTTTTTTGTCTTTAAAAATTTATCTCCGAGGTAGGAAATGCGTTTAAAAGGTGGTACAAATTGAAGCTGTATCTTGGCAAACATTGACTTTTAAGGGCAGGTTTTCAATTACAAAAAATCACATTTCGATAAATAAGAATGCGATTGGAAAATGTTTTCTCGATGCGGGGAACAGAAGAGTAATAATCCACCATCACAGTTTAATTAAATGAGAATTTAAACACAATCAATGAAAATTGATCCGAAATCGACCTTCCAATATTATTAATAAGAGAGGTTTTTTTATGTGTTAGAATGAGATGAAAGAGATCGTTTGAAGTTGTCAGAAAGGTTTTGACAGCAATTTACTCTGCTTCATAATTATTTGTAATAATGTCCACAAAATGAGTTCGTGCTGCTAATTTTAGTGCAGCAGAGGTTAGAATGCTGACCAATATTGCGATAAAGTTTAGTGGTATTATTGAAAATAAAAGAACCGACGCTGTAAGTTGGAAACAAAAAAATGAGACGTGGGAGAAAATAACTGTACAATTCAATTGCATGAGTGGAAGCACTCATTGGGACTGCAAAACTTTACGGTTGAAATATGATTGTATAAAAATGGAATTGAAACGGAAGGCAAAGAGGATTATATAAAGAGTGGCAATGTAATGGACTGAATATGAAACCGAGTTTTCGAAATCCTCTTTGGGGAAGGTATAAAACAATAAATTGGAAATGTATAAAACTGGTGGTGGGCCTGCCAATATCAAGCCTCTTCAAGATTTTGAAGAACATTTGCTACCAGTAATATCAATGAGTATTGAAGGATTATCGTACAACAAAGACTGCGATTAATTAAATTTAATTTTCAATTAATTGATTTTGAGGTTATTTTAACCTGTACTTACGTTATTTTCCTGGTAGCAGATATATTATTTATGCGTTTATACATTTGCGACCTACCGCGTATTAGTTCATATTGTGATAATAATGATTATTTTACAAATATTTTCAAATTATCCACTTTATTAGATGCTTCAGCTAGCTACTAATATATTTGGTTAATAAGGAGCTTCATTAGACAGATACTATTTATTAGGAGGTGGATATATGACACAAATATTTATTAGCTAAATTATCTTATTAGATAGTTTATTAGGAGATGGATATCTCGGCCCTGAAAGTTCTAACAACGTTGCCCAATTTATATATTAAATTAATTGAATGATTGCTTCAATCTTTGACTATATACTATTGGACTGCTAGCGCCGCTTCATGTGTATCTCCAAGCAACGGCGGCGCGGCGGGACCCTAAATGGTTGCGGTATGTTACTAAATTGGTAGCTATTTTGTGTCTATGATTTATGACTCTATGAGCTCGCATTGCATATTGTGATACCCTGCAATTTATTCACACCGTTGAATATATAAACATTTATATTGTCAAATATTGGAACTATGTCAAAATATTGCCATGCAAAAGGCTGCAATACGTCCACGTATATATGCCAACGCGGTTATAATACTCGTCAGCTGATGTACACGTCAGTTGACTTTTGACTTATAACCTAAAATTCTGAATTGGATTTCCATCAAATCCGGAACTTCGCAAATTATGGGTTGATGCTTTGCTTGTAAAGAACAGGCAGGAAAGTGGGCCCGAGTTGCCGAAATATGCTCGCATTTGCATTCTCCACGTTGCTAATGAATACAACGAGAAATATATTTTTTTGCTTTCCGGTTTTTAAATTACGCTCCGTTTTCGGCTCCGGGGCGGGACTTATATCGGGCTCCAGCTCGTGGACAACTGATCATATGGGAAATGGAGGGGGAATAGCAGTCCATTAGTATATAGTGAAAGGCTTCAATCGTTAAAGTGTGCTGATGGCAACGGTGCCCACTGTTAGAAAACATAACCTTTTTTTTTTAATATAACTCATTTTTTTACAAGTCTAGTGACTTTTTACATTGGCCAACAAAACTGTCACCCTAACAGAACCAACTTAGTTAAAAATAAAAATGGAAAAGAGTTTACATAGATTCCAATTGGAAACCCCCCCAGTCGTGTTCCAGGTTATGAAAATGAAAGTGTGCACTGTTGGTTCCGCCGATGCCGTTGCAGTCGTCGATGCAGTTTATTGTTGTAATAAAGTTACAAATGCGCTTACCCGCTGATGAAAAAAGCTGCGCATCCTTTCACTTCGTCGAATTAATTGTCGAATTGTATTTTGAAAACCGCTAGACGATCCGCACTTTTGACGTTTCTCGGGGAAACAAAGGGAAAACTGTTGACGGAAATATTAGAGAAGTAACACGGTTTTGGTTTCATTTCCAATCACGAAAATTACGCCGATTTTACAATTTTGAAGCACATACAATTCATCATTGCCAACCCCACTTTCTAAATCTGACATAATCTGTCAAACATTATGCACAATCAATGCATTTCTTGATTTGCTGTTTAGAAAGCACTCGGCCGTCAACAGGAAGGAACTTATATTCTTTCATTCATTTTAGTCCTTTAAGAATTATTAGGTGAACATCTGAGAAACATAAACACTTTACATTCCCGTTTTCGAGGTTTGAGGTTTTGATGCAAAAATTGAATTTTTATCGGGGGTAATACCACAAGAGGTTTAATTTGGCCGGATAAATTTTATTTGTTTGCACGAGCCATTGAATCGATACAAATTTCGAGAATGAATAGAGATGGAAAAATCCATGAGCGCTTTAGCGCTAATGGATTTTGCCTAATCTTAATTTATTCAAGAAATTTGCGATGAAATGACGAGTGCTTAAAATAAAATTTATCCTGCCGAAATTATAACCGCGAATGGTATTTGTGGAGATAATTTAACGAATAAAAACTATATTTATATTAGCAATTTAGGTTAATTAAATGTACAATGGGTGAAAGAGCATTGTTTATTTGTGATGGAATTGGTTGAAGCACCAATCGTCAAAGTTGAGTGCTACGGGAATCACGAAATTCGCGCCTGGACGCTTGCGAGTGGTACAAACACTGGGATCTAGCCGTTAAAATGATATTTATAATTATTGTTTTGTATAAGTATATATTATTACTTACATTTAGTACACATTCCATACATTTCTGACGTTTCTTATATTATATTATAGGTTATAACCTCTCACACAACACACACACACGCGCACACACTACAAGCGGCATGAAGTTGGGAAACCAATAACAGCTGATCGTTTAATGGCCGCTGAACTTATTTCCAACACACATAAAAGAGAAAACGCCAAATACACTAATATATCAATGGTTATTTCATACTATTAGAACACGATAGAACAAGATAGATATTAAATGCAATCAAATTCACGCATTATGGCAGAGCTACCGTACGTTTGTGACATCTCGCGGACGAAGTACAAAATGCCGTCGCCGGCTTTAATTGCAAATGCACGTAACTAAAATGTGAAATACTTACTTAATTGATAACTGATACATGGATCGGAATGAAAATCGTAACAAAAATTTCACATGGAAACGTGTCTGAAACGGATTTCAATTATATTTCACCGCATATGTATTCAGAACTGACACGAACTACCCCTGTTCAACTGAAGTTGGCTGTTTACTAAAATTATTAATATAGAGATCGTTGTCATGGTAGGTAAATAAATTTTTAACCATTTGCAAATTTTTTTGTCCGCCGTTTTAAATGCACCTTTTTATACATGAGTTGAATTATCGTTTAAAAAATTTATTGCCTGTGTTGGGGTGGGATTGAGAGATGTTACCCGAATTTAATGTTGCAGGTTTCTCTGGAGAATATATTAAATTGGAAAGTTTCTTGATTTTATTAAAATTTTGGGCGCAACAGATACGGGTTGTTTTGGTCTTAGGCACTCCGTTGCGGCTGTCCGGGTGACCAAAATGTTACCGAACTTTATGTAAACATTTTGTATATGGTTTCGACTTGATTTTTACTGTTATTTATAAATTGGCTGTCCGAGTTACATTTTTTTTCGGGGTGGAGAATTTGCGACAAATTTGATAAATCGTTCCTCGAACAGTTGTTCTTTAGGAACAGATTAGATGACATTTACATTAATTTAAATCAAAAATAGGGTATGAAACCGCAATGGCTTACAACCGTTGCCAAATAACGCGCACTAGAACCGCAGGAGGCGTTCCAAAAATTTTGAAAAAATACACATGATATATGTATACAGGGTGGTTCAAAAGTCAGGAAACGGTGAATTTATTTCGCGCACGGGTAGTACAATATACTATTTATTTAAGCATACAATTATGTTTTCTAGTTATTTAAGCATACAATTATGTTTTCTAGGAGGTTTATTAGATGCCAATTGATGTCGAAACTATATTTGGTCAAATTAGTTTGTTCGCTTATCTCAGTCTTGTTGCCTTATGGCAATCTCGAGCATCTTGTGCTCTCGCGATTATTGCCTGAGAACAAGCTTTCGAAAAAACTGTCAAATTATTTTCTAATTTATTGTACCCTTAAGATGTATTTGATTTGATTATTTTTTGACCACAATATATTTATACCGAGTGTCTGGGATAAGGGGCGAACATAGGGATTTAACATGTAAAATTAAATATGTGTAATTATTAGCTCCCCTATTCATTTTAGAGAAAAATCGTAAAGGAATATTTTTTACAGAATTAAGTAAATGTATCATCCATTTAATTTACGTTTGTACCAGAATACACCTCAGAAATAATAAAAATAAGTTGAACAATGTACCATTTATATAGAATAAAACACTTTTTTACTTTGTTTGTATAACACTTATTTGTACCATTTGATAAAAACCCATGCCATGAGTTTGACAAATGTCATGTCATAGTGAAAATAATTTTGCTAGTCAGATATCAATTCACGTATTGTACTTACTATGAACAATAACGTTGGGCTCGTTGTTCATATTAAATGTGAACATTCATCTGCAAAAAGTTTCGGTCTATATTTGATCGATCCTGCATTATTTCACAGAATACACGCCTATTTTTATCATCCACTATCAGTTTCTCCTCATGGTATTGATGCTTGTAGGAATGATAACCATGCTTCTTCGGAATTTTCTGTACAGAGAATTTAGACACGTTGCACTCACGAGCAATGCATCGTATGCTAGTTGTTGGTTTAGCATTTATCAAACCCAAAACTGTTTCTTCCAATCCATCGTTGTTTCTTCAGTTCCGTTTGGATGTAATGTCACGAACTCTGAGTAAACTGATGCCACTGCAAAATATTTTGATAATGAATACGTTCTCTTCATTGGAATAACTCAGATTATTGTTCATAGTAATTACAATGCGTGAATTGATATTTGACTAGCAAAATTATTGACACCATAACATGACATTTGTCAAAGTCATGGCAAGGTTTTTTATTAAATGGTAAATGGTTAAACTTATTTTTATTATTTCTGAGGTGTATTCTGGTACAAACGTAAATTATATGGATGCTTTGACTATAATGCTAGCGCCGCTTCATGTGTGTCTCCAAGCAACGGTGGTGCGGCGGGACCCTAAATGGTTGCGGTATGTTACTAAATTGGTACCTATTTTGTGTCTATAATATATGACTCTATGAGCTCGCATTGCATATTGTGATTCCCTGCAACTTATTCACACCTTTGAATATATAAACATTTATATTGTTAAATATTCACACATGTTAAAATATTGCTATGCGAAAGGCTGCAATACGTCCACGTGTATATTCCAACGCGGTTATAATACTCGTCAGATGATGTACACGTCAGTTGACTTTTGACTTATAACCTAAAATTCCATACTAGATTTCCATCAAATCCGGAACTTTGCAAATTATGGGTTGATGCTTTGCTTGTAAAGAACAGGCAGGAAAGTGGACCCGAGTTACCGAAATATGCTCGCATTTGCATTCTCTACGTTGCTGATGAATACATCGAGAAATATTTTTTTTTGCTTTCCGGTTTTTAAATTACGCTCCATTTTCGGCTCCGGGGCGGGACTTTATCGGGCTCCAGCTCATCGATAATTTTTAGAGCAGTGATCATATGGGAAATGGAGGGGGAATAGCTGTCCAATAGTATATAGTCAAAGGATGGATGATACATTTACAATTTTTAATTCTCTAAAAAAAAATTTTATTTTTACGATTTTTCTCTAAAATCAATAGGGGAGCTGATAATTACACATATTTAATTTTACATGTAAAATCCCCATGTTCGCCCCTTACTCCAGACACTCGGTATATGAATGCTAATAGGTTGATAGCAAGCTATCTATAGAACATAACTAATAAATAAAATTGTTTCCGAACGGATTCATTGCATTTTGAAGTATGCAGATTTTACTGCATCAATATTTTCATCAATTTCTGCGGTCGGAATCGTACCCAATCTATTTATTTCACATATCGTCGGCTTACAACCAAAACCAGATAAGTTACAACAGAGGCCTGCTTGGGCAGAGCCGAGATGTATTTTTCAAACTCCGGGCCGGGCCGGGCCGAGCTTTCCGATTGATAATTTATACCGGGCCGGGCCGGGTCGGGCTTAGATAAATTTAATTTTATTATAGTTTGGAAAGTAACAACTAAGTGCACTGAAAAATAAATTGGGTTATTTTTATTAACATGAATTCAATGTATTTTAAGAATTGTAAGGAGTACATGGGTCCAGTAATTTTATTTTTTGAATTCAATTTTATTCGAAGCCGGGCCGGGCTTTGAATGCTCAGCTCCAGGCCGGGACGGGCCCGTAACACATTTTTATTTCATCCGGCCGGCCGGGCCGGCTTTTAAATTTTCACTATCGGGCCGGGCCGGGCCGGGCTTTCAAAAATCCGCTTCTGCAGGGCTCTGAGTTACAATTCCACATTTTGAGATATCGATGTTTTAAAGTTTAATATTACACAAAAATCTTCTAATATATTCTGTACACATGCGAATTCGAGTTTTGTGTTTATGACATACATATATGGCTTCGTCATTACTTGGTATAGTGAGTTTTACGCCCATAACTGCAATTATCTCAAAAATGATAAACGTGTACTTATCTAGAATAAAACACTTTTTACTTTGTATAACACTTTGATTTATTTGTTTGAATGCAGTTTCGGCAATTCAGCTTGCCATTATCAAAACTAAAGATTTTAGTTTTGATAATGATGATTCCAATTTTTTTATTATTTGAGACGCATTTCACACATGACATAATGGAAGTCATGTTTCGCAATTTTTTTTAAGAAGATATGCACGACTGTGCTGCAAGAAATCACTGAAAAAGTCGGTCGTACGAACATTCATAGTATCGTCGAACCCATTAGACGAACAAAAAAATCATCAGGTGTATTTTGAAGATCTTGAGGTATTCTATGTAGTGGTGTATTTCAAATTTGCGTTTAATATTAATATACTATTATGAATTTGTTTATAAAATTCATTAGCATTTTTCATCATCAACTCACCAACTTAAAACTTTGGAAAAAAATATTATCATGTTCTCACTCTAATTTCAAAGAAGCAGTGAAAATTTGAAGACGGAACTCCAACGGGCTCTTAACACATAAGTTAATGAAACAACTATGTTTATTTTAATTTTTTTCACACATTTGTAATCGTCGACGTAGTAGCTAGATTTTTACTTCGATTTTTCGGTTTGTCTTAGAGTTTTCTCGAAGTGGCTTTAAAGTGCTTGAGCTTCCGTTCTATAATCTTGAAGAGAAAAAAATCGGTGTTAACATTCTGATATTGTTGTTAACCCACATGAAAAATTTAACAGGGTTATTTACAGGGTCATTAATATTCTGCAAACTGGATTTTGCAGCTAATCTTTTGATCATACCTCCTAAGCCGTCGCATTTCTATTCAACATCAAAATCATCTGTGTGATTACCGCTTTGATGTTTCACCACTTGCCCCAGCTAATATGCAATACTTAGGTCTTAGTGTAGTAAACGTCGAAAAGAGTACTTTTAAGTGTGCATTCATTTCTTTCAATTTACGTATAAAACGTCAGTCATCATCGGACTTTTAAAATTGTTTCCTCACTAAATTCGATCTGTTCGTATTTTCGGGTTATGTGTTAGTGCTTTTATCAGTAATATTATTAATAGGCATTTCTCAAAATGTTTTTATACAAAATATACAAAACCAGGTCTCCTGCGCGCCGTCTACGCAGTAAGATACGGAACTAAAAATATACACTAAATCATAAAGTTCAGTTTTTTGACAATTTTGGATGTCACAAAGTTTGCGGATGTCAAAGAGATATTAAAAATTTCATGAAGGGATTTCACAACGATAGGTGGATATATCTATATATATACTAGTAAGTTTAACCTCTTTTGTTTTCTTGTTCACTGCCTTCAGCTTTTACTTTGTAAAATTTTTCTCAATTTTGATCATTTCACTCCTCACTAAAATTTATTGTAACATTTAATTTTAGGCCCTGATGATGCGTAAATGTTTTACGCGAAACGTTGGCTACTTATAGCGAAATATAGTGACTGAGCACACACTACATCTGGTTTATTGCTCCCTGCGGACTATATCGAAATTCTGGACCTTTCTCCCGTTACACCTCACACTTCACTATATATATATATATATATATATATATTTACATCTCGGTATCACTAGTGCGTCCTTTCACAATCACGTTATATTGCGTCCACGTAAAGGAAGGCGAATTATCAAATATACTCCGGAGTATATTACATAATTTACATACCAGAGCTGCTCCATCACTCTTAAAACCTTAGTAGCAAAAATAATTTCATTCACATTGGTATCAATTTTAACTCCTTTCATGGTGGCATCAATAATGCATCCGAAATATACTCTTTCCGTATACTTCGCCATCATTCGTGCACCTTAAATATACATTTATGTATTTTTTACATTACTTTCTGCGTCCGGCACTGTTGCCGTCATATTGGATGTGTGAACATGCATCAATTCTTGTCTGCATAGGAAGACGCCGAATATAATCCGAACGGAGAAATACGCAATAGTAGCGTGTGTGAGTCGGACGAACAGTTATGGTTCCAAGAAAACAGTCTTTTTCTAAATGTTAAGAAATCGGAAGTGATGTTCTTTAAAACAGTTAGGTCAAGTATTGACACTCCGACAGAAATTAATCTAGATAATGACAAAATCTATGTTAAGGATAGCGTCAAACTATTGGGGATTGTGCTAGACACAAATCTAAATTTCAAACAACATATTGAACGTCTTGTAAGCTCACTAAATAAAATAATTTACATGTTACGCTTGCTTAAACAATTCATAAATGCAGAGGGGTTACTGTTAGTATACCACGCTAAATTTGAATCATTAATGCGTTTCGGTATTATGTTTTACGCAAGTAGTAGCAGTTTTGATAGTCTTCAAATGCCAAAAACAGGCTATTAGAATTATACAAAATTTAAAATATCGTCAGTCTTGTCGCAATGAATTTAAGAAAAATTGTATACTAACCGCAACAGCACTCTACATTTACGAAACTCTCATATTCCATTTTAACAATAGGCTAATATTTGATGAATTCTCGCAAAAACATTCATATAACACAAGACATGTTAAAAACTATGCATTACCAGTGCACAGGCTCAGCGTTTACTCCAAAAGCACACTGTACACTGCTATGAAATTATTTAATCAACTGCCTATGGAATATAAAAATATAACCAATATTAAATTATTTAAAAGCGCCCTATTTACTTATTTATGTAACATTGAACCATATTGTGTAGATGATTTTCTTAATTATTAACTGTTCTTCTATATTTAGATTGTAGTAAATTGTACTCTTGACCTTTTTCGTATTTTGTACAACGATGTATGTATAATTTAGGAAATAAATGTATTATTATTATTATTATTAACATGTAATTATTTTGAGCCGGAAAAATATTACCTCCCCCCTCCCCCGTTTTCGAGGATGCTGAACACGATGGTGGCATTAGAATTTCTCTTTGGGGTTGCGCAACCCCTCTAAATTTACCTGCAGAAAAAAACACTTTCCCCCCGTTTTCGAGGATGCTGAGCACGGTGGTGAATATCGCGTCCGACTCCTACCAACCCCTCTAACGGCCAGTACTTGCCCCCAAAGAAGGTGATTATTTTTAATATCACCGGCAAATGTAATATCCCCCATTTTCGAGGTTGCTGAGCATGGTGGTGGTGTCGGATATCGCGTCCGACCCCTACCAACCTCTCCACCGGCCAATACTCACCCACGAAAGGGGTGAATGTTTACCTTTTTAAATATCACTGACAAATATATATATTTTTTTTCAAGGATGTTGGGAAAAGAAAAAATAATCGTATTTCTCTTCTTGGTTGTAATGGTCTTTCATTCCGGTCCAGCTGAAAAAGTATCATCAAAAACCGCCAGTAGGTCCATTGAATGATTGATTTATGCTTTTATTTTTGCATATAAATAATTTAGAACATTTATTATGATGCGTGAAATTACGGGAATCTTGTTCTGGCTCAAAATATTTACAATTTTCGCGTTTTCCAACTCACACACGATATATACAGGGTGTTTTAAGTTAAGTGTGCATCTTTGCCAAATTCTCTATTATTGGAGGAACTACGATTTTTATTAAATTAGCAAACTTGTAGCATCTTTTTCTATGGTTAAATTGGCGGAAACAGAAAACATCGCATTTTAGAAATTCAATGAAAATCGGCAAAGTTCGGCCGTGGCGATTCTCACCATTTTTGAAGAATATGTTGTGAGTGTATGTATCTGATGATGGGCTCTGTATGGTAAAAACTTATTTTTAAACTCAGATAAACATAAATTCAATAAAGACGAAAAGTAGCTTGAATATGTAAAATTCAACCTGTTCGTAACTCTGCAACATTAAGTCTCAAGACTAAAAACTAAAGACTAAAAACCAATTGTTTATTAAAACAACTACTTGCCTGGCTAATGCCACGCCGGATATTGAATGATACAATAAAAAATTACTTCTTGTTAATAGTACTACTATTAATATAACGTACAAGGACTAATTTGAAAGATTTTTCAAATTAGTCCAATTTTAAGCAAATTTGACAGTAATTAAAGGTTTCTTCCAAAATATTCACTTTTATGTTAAAAGAAAGGTTGTTTGAAGAAAATTCTGGTTTGAAAGGGTGAATGATAAAGAGAAAATAGCGTTAGTTACTAGTCTATTCTGCCATAACCTATTATTTCTAATTAAACATTCATTTCATAATGAATAGGATGACAAACACTGAAAATACAATGATCCGAATCGCAAATCTTCGTTAATAAAATTTTACCGCCCGGCTCGAAACCACATAACCTCGCAACCAATGCTGGTGACAAACCTCGCCAAAATATTTCATGATTGGGGGTTTAAATTAAACACTTGCTTTGTTTATTATGTATTTGCAGTTTCGCAGCACGTGTTTTGACATTTGCTTGCCATTTGCAAAGAACTACAGATTAATACCAAGAATGGTAATAATTCAATATATTTGCAACAGCGCCTTAGCAGCAGTCAATTTGCAAAATTAATTTGGAATATTTGATACAACTTTATCTAAGGAATATTTGGCTCCATATAACTAACTCTCCATCTTTCATAATAAACGAGATCCCCATATTGTTATCAGTCGTACAAAGTGATATTTTTTAATAGAATGATGGTAAAATTAGTGATAGATCTAGTGATAGATATAAAAAAAATTTGGCGAATCGTCAAAACTATAGTCACATATTATGAAAATAGTAGCATAACAAAGTGCTTTATTCCAAATTACAATCAAGACGTATCACCAAGTAAATGTCTCCTAATGCAATTTTTTGTGTACAATTCAACATTTGGCGTGGAATTAGCCAGAAAAGTTGTTTAAATTTCAATAGGTTATTTATTTAATTATAGTCCTGGTAAGACTCGTTTGTGTAGATTGTAAATAAATATATATTCAAATATTTTAGCTAAATTTAGTTTTTATTGAATTTATTTAATTCATTTGCAACAACTAAAGAGTTTCTATTTTCAACATAAGAATATTTTTTATTGCTTATGAAAGATGAAAACCTTGAATAATTAATTCAATTATAATTAAAAAAAATACAAATGGAACCAATATTAAACGTTCTCTGATTAAAAAAACATTGAATGAATTTATACCTTTACATTTGCAAATTGTTTTGAGCAAAGTTACACGTTAGTCTCGGCTTTTTGATTATTACGTTTTCGAAACTCGGAATTTTTCAAGAAAATATGATACAAATTTTATATCAACAAATATATTATAACAAACAACATTATATTTAATAATTACTATACATTTTACAAATAATTTTTAGTAAAATTTAAATAATAATAAGTTAAATTCGAGCATTCAGATTTAAATTATAGTTTATGTTAAAATTAATTAGTATTTTTTGTTGAATTTGGTTGTCGTTTATCACGTGGTGAAACATTTTTAATATTAAAGGTTGTTAAAATGCGGCATTTGGTTTGTTTCACAATTTCTTATACTTTTTTATTCCGACTAGTTTCGATTTTTACAAAATTATCTGGGTGCCTCATTTTAACATAAATATTAATAAGACAGTTTTGTATTTAAAAGTATACAAAAAACACCTGCTAAATGTTATCTAAACTATTGTGCTTTCATAAAAAATATAGAATCCCGGTTCAGCAGTTCCAAATATGTGTAACTTTTGCATTTCGTAAGTGCGCACATTCCTATAATAAATTGGTGAAAGATTGCTAGCGAATTATTTTAGTTTATTATATTTTGCGGATTATTTTTTTATTTTCAACTGCTATTAAAATATTTAACTACTACAAATAGCACACACACACACAGATTGCTTGTTAACATTATTAAAAAGCTTTATTTCTAAGTTGGACTGAATTGTCATTATCATTACCAATATCAATGACGGCAACACGTGGAAACTTGAGTCATGAATATAGATTTAGATTTATATAACTGTCTTTTCTTAAATAAGAATAATATCGTGAAAAGTAAATATTAATTTGCATTTGAATTTGATTATATATGAACAGACATGCATTTCGTAAACGTAAATGTTTTAGCTGATTTTTAATTTATGGCGAGTGCATACCCACTTAACTCCAAAATTGTCAAAACAGCCTGCATTGAATCATTCGCCAGAACACTTCGTAAAAGTGCAAGCGAAAAACATAAACAACTCGAAGAAATATTGCTAGGAGTAATATCAGTCAAGACAATACATCATCTATAACCAGAATTTTGATGAAAAATAAAATTTGAATAAAAAAAAATTGTTATGTTAAAATGAATTAATATCCATAGAAAAAAAAAACAAAGTAATAGATAATTTAATCCGTTTGCCTAATTGGAATGCTTTCTGTACTTAAATAATCCGACTGGTTGCCCTGCAGTTCTAAATTCTACTATGGTTATAATTTTAGAAAAATATCCCTAAATTTATTTCAATATTCCATTCTTCAATTACATCCTTACATATTTGCAATTTTAACTGATTTTACTAAAATAGGTGAAGTTTATAAATTTATTATCATTATTGTTTACTCTAGGAACGTTATTGTAAAATCCCGTCGAAATATCTTACTTCCTAAATTGTGTCCTAGCTTTTCAAAAAATATTCAAATGTATTCAATATTTATAATTCTATCTTAGTTTTCGTGAAACGACAATTTTTTTATGGTCTTTTGAATGATCCGTTGATTTTTGCGTAAATATTACTTTTGATTTTTTACGTAACTGGATTTGAAATTGATTGTATTTTTACTACTAATTTGTTTCCTAAATCTTTTAATTTTATTACTGTGGTTGACTTAAATTTTAGATTTTCCTTAATTTGACATTTTCTATCTCGGAATGAAATATGTCTAAGAAATAATTTAATTTTTCAAGTGTTCTATAGAAACAAGCCAAAATGGCATGAACATTTTTGATCCAGAATTTATTATGATTTTTAGTTGAATTTTAAAAATCATATATTATTTATATGAATTTTTGGATATCTGCATATTGAATTTTAGTGGAATTTTAAATAACGATTAAACAACTATTTTGTTTTAAATTTTCGGCAAGTAAATTAGACGAACAAAAAAATTATTGTTCATGTTCGGAATGAGATATAAATATTAAAATAAATCCTAAAACAAATAGGCTCCTGGTTCCGTTACTCTCCTCTCATTTTGGTAGCAACAAAATTAAATTGAAAAAATTAACTCTTATTTGATAATATTTTATCCAACAAAGATGGTTGTGTACGTTACTACGTGGTAATCCATAATTAATTTGCATTAGAAACATCTATTTTTTAACCATAAATCAATCTATTTGTAATTCTCTTGATGGCGGTAATAGTTCGAAACTTGAGTCGTGAATATTTGTTTAGATTAACATTATTTATTTATTTAATTGATTAATAACTGACGTTACCCAATACGTTTTACAATAATTAGTGGTGGTTAAAACAAAGTGATTTTTTAATTAAGTTCATAATTTTATTTATTTATGATAGAAAAATAAATTAGCGCTTTAGCACTTTTATTACTATTACTATTAACTCGCAGCGTGGCGAAGATAATTGTAAAGGAACGAAATCGTTCTGATAATCCGCGCAATTTAATTTGGAGGAAGAATGACGCATCATGTCAGCGCGAGGCCGGCGCGACGTTGCCGATAAATCGGGACGCAGAACCGCGGTGGGCGCAAGAGAATACGTACAGACGTATACTTACACATCGACGGTGGCGCCTCTAGCAGAAATTGTGTGAACTAAAATTACTCATTTCAACATCATTGTTGCGTCTACGCGTATTTTTAATATAGCATTCAGGAAGTCGCACTGAAGTAGAAAAAATTGAAAATAGGTGATGTTTAAATTGCGTCCGTATATGGACGCAACTTAGCATATGGACGCATCAATGATGACAAAAACACAATGAATAGACGCAGCAATGATATCGGGATGTAAATATATATATATATATATATATATATATATATATATATATATATATATATATATATATATGCTGGAGGGAAGTAACGGTCATACTTGTTGGGAATAGTAACAAATTTTTTCGAAGAAAAGTCCTCGTATCAGGGAATCCGACCAAAAAGGGTGTTAATAAGTCATCTATTTATCATATACCGAGCTTTCGCAAATCTTTATTTGCTTCATCAGGATGACGCTACAATTAATAAAAAGTATAATTAGCGTTAAGAAAAAGTGAAAAGTTATGTGCGAACATGTGCTGAAGGCTAAAAAATGATTACTTACATGTAAGATTAAAAATAAACTACCGCACTTAATGAACTAAACGTGGCCATGAACGATGAACAAGTTACACATTAAAAACTTTCCACAGGACGTGGATGTTAACAGATTAAAACGATTTAAAATTCTCATGGAGGACGATAAACACGGATAAACATCGTCGGCCATCTTGTTGAACAATGACTGCATGGTAGTTGGGATAGGTTAAATTGCAGTTGTGTTACCAACGTACATCTGAACAGTGGTGGGGAGACCGGTGGTACCAATCGTATTTGCTGTGTCCGCTGATGGCGGGTAAATTCAAATATTCGGTGGGTGACCTATATTGGTATTAAGCGCAGAGAGGCTGCCAATTTAACCTATTTACAATAGTCGATTATGATATTAATAATGACGTGACTCATTATAATATCATAATTAAATGTAGTGGTTAATGATTAATAGATGAGTTATAAGTATATGTGTTATAAGTAGTGTGTAGTAGTTAAGTGATCGCGATTATGCTTGTTGTGGGGTTTAATATAAAAAAGGGGGTGAGACAACCCGACAATAATAAATTATAATATTGGCAATGGAGTAACCATCGCAATATTACAATAAAAGGGGGTGTTTAAAGGTGAAATGTAGATAATTGTAAATGTAAAAAAGGGGGGGTGAGACCACCCGACAATAATAACTTATAATATTGGCAATGGCGTAACCATCGCAATAAGTGAGTTGAACCGATTGAGAGGGTACCGCAAGAATTAAATCGTCTACGTATTTTTTAATGAAAGGGGGGTGAAAAGGTAGTGTGGGGAGGACCGCATCCAGTAAGTTGTCCATTACTAATTGAGCTAAAATTGGACTCAAAAGTGAACCCATCGGAGTGCCGAAGGTCTGCTTATAGAAAGACCCATTTAAAGTGAAATAATTGTTGTCTCCTATGAAATTGATGAGTTTAATAAAGCTAGATTTATCTAGGGTGGTGTGTGAAGAAATTGAAGTGAAATCTGATTCAATGATACTAATCACCAAATCCATAGGGATGTTTGTGACCAACGAAACCACGTCTAAGGAAATCAACACAAAACCAGGGGGGAGGGCAAATTCATTGAACTCTTCCGCGAACGCGAAAGAGTCCAGAACGTTATAATTGGTTCGGAAAGCGAATGAGGAAGCCAGAATGTCTGCCAAGAAACATGATAATAAATAAGTAGGTGAGTTAATGGAGGAGATTATTGGTCGCAAAGGTACGTCTGTTTTATGTATTTTCGGTAAGCCGTAGTACATGGGTGAAACTGCACTGTACGTTATTAATTTCTTGACCGTTTGTTCGTCAAGAAGACCTTTTTTGCCGAAGTCCTTTAATAGCTTGGTCAAACAACGTTGGATTGACGCTGTGGGATCTTTCGGCAGGCGTTTGTACGTGTCAGTATCGTTTAGCATGAGCTCCGATTTATGCAGGTAGTCTGCATGATTAAGTAAAACTGTGACGGTACCTTTGTCGGCCTTAGTTATAATTAAATTGGGGTTGTTTTTAAAGAAACGATCAGTTGCTCATAATGCGTTACCACACACCCCGGGTGTGTGGTAACGAATTATGTTCTTAACCCACACACCTCCCTTATGTCGGATTCTCTTCAAGCATTTTGCTATTTGATAAAGCCGATTTGTATTATTCTTCATGATGTGGAAAATTCTTTAGTATATAAAAAATGCCGTTAGCTTTGCTAGGAGGGCTTCTGCCATTTTTTCAATGTGTCCTTATTTTTGCCACAAATTTGCCCATAACTAACCAACCGTCCATAATAGACCCATGATATCTTATACCATTTTTATCAGCTTCTCAAGAGGGTTGAAAATAAAGTATAAAATATAGGGTGTTTTATTTAAAAAAACATAACTTTGTTCTGTAATGTGTACTGGGACACCCTGTACAAAAACATATATATTTTTAAAATATGTAGAATAAGTATGTGTACCAGTTTAAGAAAACTAGAAATCGATATCTCAAATAGCAAATAAGTTATGGGGCTTTTACAGATCGCTGGGTCACCCGGTATATATTTGTATATATATATATATATATGAAAATTCGGAATCTTATTCCGTAACGGGGATTCGACCAAGGGGCAAGAAAAGTCCTATTTACTTTATCATAAAACCAAGCTTTCGGAATTCGTTTATTCCTTCTTCAGGGAAATTACACTACAAAATGAAAATTTGTTGAACATGTGCGTCAGCGATAAATTTGGAAAAATTGAATTTAATTGTACTTACATGTGAAATAGTTAAAAATAAAGGTTGCTACATCTAATTGTTACTTGAAGAGTCATGTTTGTTGTTGTTGTTAATTAAAATTGTGATAAAATACTATGATGTAAAACGATTTACATGGGGACGAACACGAACACGTTAAAAATGGCGTCAGCTGTCAATTGATATCGATATATCGGAGATCGGTTACCAACTCTGTCTGGGACAATACAGGCTCGCTAGTGTTGCCAACCCGCCTAGTGCGGGTGGGTGGGAGCCGTGCATGGTTCCAGACAGGGGTGTCTCGATGACGGTCTTAATTATAAATATTACAATTGTATGACTAGTTAATATTATAAAAGGTTAGGTGTAAAGTAAACAGGAAATTAATTAAAACTGCCGTATATGTGGTGCGAATCTAACTATTAATATACTATGGTGAGGCCATAGATTGTGGGCAATAGTTCCATTGTGTAAGGTAGGCAACCCCATTCTCATACTCGATACAAGTTTCTACGTTAAACGTACTGAGTAATTATTTATCCATTGGATAATTATAAGTTTGTATCGATGAGTATGTCAACAAAGGGGAGGACTATCTTAACAATGGCAGGTGGAGGGTAATATTTTAAATGTATAAATAAGATTCCGAATTTTCACATTTAACTCCAACAAGTGACGACCGTTACTTCCCCTCGCCATATATATATATATATATATATATATATATATATATATATATATATATATATATACATATACATACATATATATACATATATATATATATACATATATATATATATATATATATATATATATATATATATATATATATAGATATATCCACCTATCGTTGTGAAATCCCTTCATGAAATTTTTAATATCTCTTTGACATCCGCAAACTTTGTGACATCCAAAATCGGATGTCACAACGTTTTACGTGTTAAATCATCTACAAAAGGTGAAAAGAAAGCGTATGTAAAATTTCGGGAGGATGTCAAAAAACTGAACTTTATGATTTAGTGTATATTTTTAGTTCCATATCTTACTGCGTAGACGGCGCGCAGGAGACCTGGTTTTGTATATTTTGTATAAAAACATCCGAATATGCCCAGCGGTTGATGTAACATCCGAATGATGTCCGTGTATGTTCATTTTTATGTGGCATACTTTATAACCTCCAAAACGCGGCAACTATGTAACTGTGGCAATTGTGTGATTTTCAACAGTAATATAACGAATGCCCATGATTTGAGCGTCAGGATCACGAATGCTTGTTTCGGCAAAGATCGGAACGACTGCGAACCAGGAGTGCCGATTTTATAGACGCATCAAGCAAGAGTGATCCAGACGCTACTAATTGCCTGGGAAAAATCAGTCACGGGTTAGATTCGTGAAGACAATTTGCCGTACAGAAAGTTTGCACATCATAATTTGAGAAATTAAATTTAGTGACACCAAGTGTCAGATGTGTATTAATCTGCGGTACAATAATTATAGACAAAATGAGCTTGCCAAGATTTTGAGAAATGCCTATTAATAATATTACTGATAAAAGCACTAACACATTACCCGAAAATACGAACAGATCGAATTCAGTGAGGAAACAATTTTAAAAGTCCGACGATGACTGATGTTTTATACGTAAATTTAAAGAAATGAATGCACACTTAAAAGTACTCTTTTCGATGTTTACTGCACTGAGACCGAAGTATTGCATATTAGCTGGGTCAAGTGATGTAACAACATCAAAGCGGTAATCACACAGATGATTTTGATGTTGCATGGAAATGGATCATGCGACGGCTTAGGAGGTATGATCAAAAGATTAGCTGCAAAATCCAGTTTGCAGAATATGAATGACCCTGTAAATAATGTAAATAACCCTGTTAAATTTTTCATGTGGGTTAACAACAATATCAGAATGTTAGTACCGATTTTTTTCTCTTCAAGATTATAGAACGGAAGCTCAAGCCATTTCGAGAAAAGTCTAAGACAAACCGAAAAATCGAAGTAAAAATCTAGCTACAACGTCAACGATTACAAATGTGTGAAAAAAATTAAAATAAACATAGTTGTTTCATTAATTTATGTTTAAAGAGCCCGTTGGAGTTCCGTCTTCAAATTTTCACTGTTTCTTTGAAATTGGAGTTTTTTCCAAAATTTTAAGTTGGTGAGTTGACGATAAAAAATGCTAATGGATTTAAAAAAAAAATTAATAATAGTATATTAATATTAAACGCAAATTTGAAATACTCGTACACCGCTACATAGAATAACTCAAGATCTCCAAAATCCACCTGATGATTTTTTTATACGGCTAATGGGTTCGACGATACTATGAATGTTCGTACGACCGACGTTTTCAGTGATTTCTTGCAGCACAATCGTGCATATCTTCTTAAAAAAAAAATGCGAAACATGATTGGGTACGATTCCGACCGCAGAAATTGATGAAAATATTGATGCAGTAAAATCTAAACATAATTCAAAATGCAATGAATCCGTTCGGAAACAATTTTATTTATTAGTTATGTTCTATAGATACCTTGCTATCAACCCATTAGCTTTCATATACCGAGTGTCTGGGATAAGGGGCGAACATAGGGATTTAACATGTAAAATTAAATATGTGTAATTAGTAGCTCCCCTATTAATTTTAGAGAAAAATCGTAAAATTTTTTTTTTTTTAGAGAATTAAAAATTGTAAATGTGTCATCCATCTAATTTACGTTTATACCAGAATACACCTCAGAAATAATAAAAATAAGTTTAACCATTTACCATTTAATAAAATCCCTTGCCATGACTTTGACAAATGTCATGTTATGGTGAGAATAATTTTGCTAGTCAAATATCAATTCACGCATTGTAATTACTATGAACAATAATCTGAGTTATTCCAATGAAGAGAATGTATTCATTATCAAAATATTTTGCAGTGGCGTCAGTTTACTCAGAGTTCGTGACATTACATCCAACCGGAACTGAAGAAACAACGATGGATTAGAAGAAACAGTTTTGGGTTTGATAAATGCTAAACCAACAACTAGCATACGATGCATTGCTCGTGAGTGCAACGTGTCTAAATTCTCTATACAGAAAATTCCGAAGAAGCATGGTTATCATTCCTACAAGCATCAATGCTATGAGGAGAAACTGATAGTGGATGATGAAACTAGGCGTGTATTCTGTGAAATAATGCAGGATCGATCAAATACAGACTGAAACTTTTTGCAGATGAATGTTCACATTTAATATGAACAACGAGCCCAACGTTATTGTTCATAGTAAGTACAATGCGTGAATTGATATCTGACTAGCAAAATTATTTTCACTATGACAAGACATTTGTCAAACACATGGCATGGGTTTTTATTAAATAGTACATTGTTCAACTTATTTTTATTATTTCTGAGGTGTATTCTGGTACGAACGTAAATTAAATGGATGATACATTTACAATTTTTAATTCTCTAAAAAATATATTTTTACGATTTTTCTCTAAAATGAATAGGGGAGCTAATAATTAAACATATTTAATTTTACATGTTAAATCCCTATGTTTGCCCCTTATCCCAGACACTCGGTATAAATATATTGTGGTCAAAAAATAATCAAATCAAATACATCTTAAGGGTTCGATAAATTAGAAAATAATTTGACAGTTTTTTCGAAAGCTTGTTCTCAGGCAATAATCGCGAGAGCACAAGATGCTCGAGATTGCCATAAGACAACAAGACAGATAAGCGAACAAAGAAGTTTGACCAAATATAGTTTCGACATCAATTGGCATCTAATAAACCTCCTAGAAAACATAATTGTATGCTTAAATAACTAGAAAACATAATTGTATGCTTAAATAAAACACTTTTACTCATGTAAGTTAATATCACACTGTTAATTTATTAGTGACTGCAGTTTCGATCAAACAATAATCATTATCAAATCATAAGTAACCATACTTATTACTTATTGATAAAGATCATTGTTTGATCTAAACTGCAGTCACTAATAAATAAACAGTGTGATATTAACTAACTAAGTAAAAGTGTTTTATATAAGTAATAAGTATGGTTACTTGATAATGATCATTGTTTGATCGAAACTGCAGTCAGTAATAAATTAACAGTGTGATATTAACTGACAATAAGTAAAAGTGTGTTTTATTTAATTAAAAATGTATCGCGAAGTACCGCCAACCCCAATCAGTTAATAAATGTCTAGATTTGATGAAAACCAACATTTTATAATAAACTTGGCCTTAAATTAAAATCTCCATTATTATCTAATACACCAAGCAGCAACAAAGCGCAATCGCTGTTTCATAACAAATGAGCCAGTATTTTGTAGAAAATAACATTTTACTATACCTAGTTGTGTAGATTTTACCATAAATGTTACACAGATACTTCATTTAACTTCAAAATAGGAGCTAATACTCAATCTATATCGAAAATGTTAGTAGTATATGACTTATATGGAAACAAAGGTAGTAACTTAAATATAAAACTTTCTGTAAGACTTTTATTTTATATTGTATTACCTAAATGTGTTTTATTCGAAAAAATGTTAGCATTGTAAAACTGGCAACGCAGCAAGGATGTCATAAGATACGGATTTATTTAATGGATGTTATAAGATCCATGAGATAAGAATGTATACCGGATGTCAAACAGATAGTACATTTTTAATTGAAATTATGTGTATGGTTTGAATTTTTTGCTTTCAATAGCATCCTTATGTCGATTTTACAAAGTCATATTTTTGTTTTATATGTATCTGTTTTCTAAGCAGTGGATGCCGAAAGGTCAAAATTTTTGCCGGATGTCATAAAATACGTTGGTCGACTATATATAATATATATATATAAATGTTTAGGGAAGTAACGCCGTGAAGAATGTAATTGAAGTGGATTTAATATGCGGGTTGGAACGGCAAGAGGGCGATTTAAATAATACTCCTAGTATTTCTGTGTCCAATATTTCGCTGTCCTCGACAGCTTCATCAGGGATCAACTACAATTTATTTTATAATAGACAAAATTGTTTTTATAATAAACATAACCTAGAGGCCATGTGGATGGTACTTACAAATTGGCGGAGTTGGTGAATAAGTCAATTTATAAAATAGTACGTCGGCGGTTTGACTTGGGGTATTGTAGATGATTTTTTTGAGTAAGTTAGGAGGGTAACCATTGTTTCTAAACCTAACTTCCAACTTCCAGAGCTTATTAAGTAATAGGGAGGGATGACAAATTTTCTGTACTCTATTTTTTATTCCAACAAGTGTATTCACCTTTTGGGTTGTTGGGTGATTGGAATTATAATTGATGTAACGACCAGATGCTGTTGGTTTCTGGTACCAGTCGAAAAAAATCGTATTGTCATCCCTCCTCATTACCTTAACGCCCAGGAAGGGAACACTGTTTTGTGATTCTATTTCTACTGTAAATTGGATGTGAATATTAAAAGAATTGAAAATGTCTATTGTCTGTTGAATTTTATCTTTAGGGACAGCCAGGATCAAATCGTCGACGTATTTTTTAATGAATGGTAATTGAAAGGGTAGTAAGGGGATGACGGGGGACATAGTCCATGACAATGTTAGCTATAATGGGACTAAGTGAAGATCCCATTGGGGTACCAAAAATTTGATAGTAAAATTCCTCTCCCACACTGAAGTATCTAGCGTTGAAAATGTGAGTGATTGTTTCAATAAAAAGTGCCTGTGTGAAGTTACAATTTTGCTCGATAAGGAGCCATATCTCCATAATAATTGTTAGGACCAGATCAAGGGGGATATTTGTGAAAAGTGAGACAACATCTAATGAAATGATTTCATAATCTACGGGTAACTGATGGTTATTAAATTCTTGAGTAAATTCAAATGAGTTTGTGGTGTTGTAATCTCTGTAATAAGCTATTGAGGTGGAGAGGATCTTTGCGATGAATGCAGAAATTTTCCCTGAGGGGTGTGGAGTTGCAACGATAGGCCGCAAGGGAACGTCTTCTTTGTGGATTTTAGGCAAACCATGTAATTTCGGCGAAGTGGAATTGTAAACCATTAATGTTTTTGCTGTGACTTCATCTACAGCACCCTTTTCCTTAAGCAATTTAATAAACTTGTTGTTTTTTAATTGAAAGGAAGTAGTAGGGTCTTTGTTTATTTTCTTATAAACATTTGTGTCGGTGATAAGATGGTTTAATTTTTCGGTGTATTCCACTTTGTTCATGGCCACAGTGACTGCCCCCTTGTCGGCATTAAGGATTAAAAGATCTTTATGATTGTTTAGAAATTTTTTGCATTCATCCCAACGAGCCTCGCCCCATGACCGGGATTGGCCGGTATCAAGAAATTTAGTGATTAAATAGGTGATATGAGCCCTCTTGCTCTCCTGTGACTCCGGAGGAGATATTCCTAATATGGATTCTATATTGGCCAACAATTTGCCAATGTTAAGCTTACTTTTGTTTATTGGAACCCCAATATCCATATTTTCTAAACACCCCCTCAGGGAAAACAAACAAAATTGCAAATGGTTAAAAATTTATTTAACTTCACCATGACAACGATCTCTAAATTAACAATTTTAGCAAATAGCTGACTTCAATTGTACTCTGGCAGTTCGTGTCAGTTCTGAATACCTCTGCGGTGAAATATAATTGAAATCCGTTTCGGACACGCTTCCACGTAAAAAATAATTCACGATTTTCATTCCGATCTATGTAAAAGTTGAGTAAATATTGTCCGTTCACCAATAATACACGTTTAGTTACGTACATTTGCAGTTAAAGCCTTATACGGTATTTCGTACTTCGGCCTAGTGTCGTGAGATGTCGCAAGTCTACGGTAGCGCTGCCACAATACGTGAAATGCAGAATTGGATTGCATTTAATA